>CM021110.1:202172322-202207710 GCA_007115665.2 Sequoiadendron giganteum | reverse complement strand
CTCTTGCTCATCTTAAGGGGGGTGTTAGAGTAAAGGTTTTAACTTAATTATGTTAATTAAGTTACCTTTATTCCCTTCTTAAGATTTCACTTTAGTTTGCATGATGTGACATTTAATAATTATATTAATTATTTAATGTTTACCTATTAGGGTTTCTTTTAGGTTTTGCATGATCTCCTTTCTTAAGGATTGATCCATTGAATATTTTTCATTCTCTTGATCTGATAATATAATCTCTCAATATTTCATAGCTTCAAACCCTCGTTTGCTTTTTCGTCCATTCTCTTCCCTATGACAGGTATCCATTTGCATGCAAGTGTTCTTGGACTCTGAAGTTGGTTTTGACAACTTCTACAAACTCTTCCCTTTTTCTTAAGAAGATTAAAAAAAAATGCGTCTATTACCTTTTCTAGTTTTCAAAAAACTATCTTTTTCAGGAACAACTTAGTTTTTCAAAAAATGGATGATCTGGGTTCAACACTCATGAGCACCTAGAATACCCATATCTCCAATTTTTCTCAAAAAAAAAACTTCACATCTTCGATTTTTGAGGGTTCTTGCATGTTTGTGAAAAATTTAGTTTTTCAAAAAATGGATGAATCTAGGTCTATTAGAATGACATTCTCTACAAAACCCATATCTCATATTTTTCTCCAAAAATCTGCCTCTACTACCTCTACTTCTTCTTTTCAAAAAACTCCATATTTTTCAAGAACGACTTAATTTTTTGAAAAATGGACGATCTAGGTCTCTTTAGCACAAAACCACCTGAAAAATTTGCTTCGCAACTTTTATTTTTGAGGGGTTCTCACATGTTGGTGAAAAAATTAGTTTTTCAAAAAATGGACCATCTAGGTCTATTTAGAACAACATTGTCTACAAAACCCATATCTCAATTTTTTCTACAAAAATCTACCCTTTTTCTAAATAAGATTTAAAGAATTTGCCTCTACTACCTTTACTACTTTTACTTTTCAAAAAACTCTATCTTTTTTAGGAACAACTTAGTTTTTCAAAAAACAAACTATTTGGGTCTTTTTAGCACACAAGCATGTAGAATAGCCATATCACCAATTTTTCTCGAAAAAAATTGCTTTGTAGTTTCTATTTTTGAGTGGTTCTTGCATGTTTGTCAAAAAATCAATTTTTCAAAAAATGAACGATCTGGGTCTATTCAGAACAACATTTTCTACAAAGCCCATATCTCAGAATTTTCTCCAAAAATATTCCCCTTTTCTAAAGAAGATTAAAAAACTTGCCTCTACTACCTCTACTACTAACTTTTTAGGAACAACTTAGTTTTTCAAAAAACAGGCAATCTGGGTCTCTTCAATACACAAGCACCTACAAAACCAATATCTCTAATTTTTTTTGAAAAAATTGTTTCGCAGCTTCTATTTTTGAAGGGTTCTCACATGTTGGTGAAAACATTAGTTTTTCAAAAAACGGACGATGTACAAAACATGTCTCAAATTTTTATCCAAAAATTTTCCCTTTTTTTGAACAAGATTTAAAATTTTTGCCTTTGCTAACTCTACTACTTTTTGAAAAATTCTATGTTTTTCAGGAACAGCTTAGTTTTTCAAAAAATGGACTATTTGGGTCTCTTTAGCACATGTGCAACTACAAAACCCATATATTCAATTTTTCTTAAAAAAAATTACTTCATAGGTTCAATATTTGAGGGGTTCTCACATGTTAAGTGAAAAAATCAGTTTTTTGAAAAAAAAATGATTTGGACCTATTCAAAATGGCATTCTCTATGAAATCCGTATCTCATATAGATTCTCCAAAAATCTGTATTTTTTGAAAAAGTTTCAAAAAATTTACCTCTACTACCCCTACTGCTTCTACTTTTCAAAAACTCTATCTTTCTTTAGAAACAACTTAGTTTTCTGAAAAACGGATGATCTAGGTCTTTTCAGCACATGAGCACCTACAAAATACATATCTCCATTTTTTCTTGAAAAACTTTGCATTGTAGCCTACTTTTTTTAGGGGTTCTTGCATGTTAGTGAAAAAATTAGTTTTTCAAAAAATAGATGAACTAGGTCTCTTCAGCACATGAGCACCTACAAAACCCATTTATCTGATTTTTAGTGAAAATTTCGCTTCGTAGCTTCTATTTTTTTAGGGTTCTCACATGTTGGTGAAAAAATCAATATTTTGAAAAACAAACGAACTGGGTCTATTCAAAATGACATTCTCTACAAAACCCATATCTCAAAATTTTCTACATAAATATGCCCTTTTTGAAGAAGATTTAAAATTTTTGCCTTTATTACCTCTACTATTTTTACTTTTCAAAACACTCTATCTCTATTAGGAACAACTTAGTTTTTTGAAAAATGGATGATTTGGGCCTCTTCAACACACGAGCACCTACAAAACCCATATCTCCATTTTTTCCCAAAATAATTTTCTTCACACCTTCTATTTTTTAAGGGTTGTTTCTATTTGTTCCAATCAATGTCGATCGATGATGGAATTAATGACGTAATAAGAGGAGGTGGTGAAATGAACAACGCCATGCCTTCAGGTTCATCGGCATTGTGAAAGCAAATTGAAATAGTAGGGGCCGGATCAAGGTGCCCAACTATGGAATAAAGAATTATCATTGCTTGCCCATAGAATAGTAGGGGTTACCGGAGAGATGTGTTGGTTTGGATCCAACATTAGGCCATTAGTTTCAAATCTATTCAACAAATCTATTGATTGGAGTGACTTATATACAACACGGTCTGACTACGACCCCATAGAATTGTAGGGGCCTCAAAAAAATGCAACCATTATGCATGTAGAGAGGCAGGCAAAAGCGAGTCCGCCGGTATTCTATCATAGCGGTGGTTCATAGGCATAGTTTGACCGCCCTAGCGAGCTAATGCCAACTTCTATAGGTGGGTGGGTAGGACACAGGAATAGGTGAATCGGCTTTACAGAAACTATAGATTGGTAGGAAAACCTTTTATTGGCTAGCCCAACCAACACCTTGATTTGTCTGCCAGCACCTATTTATTCCGCAGCGTGGGCCCACCCTGCTGAATCAGAAAACCTTTCCCTTAGAATAGTAGGGGCCCACCATTGTTCGTTCAACCACCCCAGGAAATATTTGTCGGGCTCTAGTTTGTTTAGCTTTCTTTCTCCATCCAAGGCCCATCTCTATATCCTCCCACCTAGTGCTTCGGTGAAGACCGACCTGAGACCCCTTAAAATAGTAGGGGGGTCAGTCTCGCTGAAAGGACAGGCCAGTCTTCACTAAAGCGTAGGTCGATCCCAAAGTAACCCACTAACTATACTCGCTCAACTCACTAGAATCTACCTCCCTATAGGGGGGGCCTCCCACACATGTTGGTGAAAAGAATAGTTTTTCAAAAA
The DNA here is from genome assembly GCA_007115665.2 of Sequoiadendron giganteum. Lineage (NCBI taxonomy): Eukaryota > Viridiplantae > Streptophyta > Pinopsida > Cupressales > Cupressaceae > Sequoiadendron > Sequoiadendron giganteum. The sequence goes on along the minus strand of CM021110.1, from coordinate 202,204,335 downwards.
ACGGACGATCCAGGTTTATTTAGAACAACATTCTCTACAAAACCTATGTCTTAGAATTTTATCCAAAAAATTTCCCTTTTTCTAAAGAAGGTTCAAAAAAATTTCCTCAGCTACCTCTACTTCCACTACTTTTCAAAAAATTCTATCTTTTTCAAAAACAACTTAGTTTTTCGAAAAATAGACGATCTTAGTCTCTTCATCATATGTACACCTACAAAACCCATATCTCCGATTTTTCCTAAAAAATCTTGCTTCATAGCTTCTATTTTTGAGGGGTTCTCACATGTTAAGTGAAAAAATTAGTTTTTCAAAAAAGGGACGATCTAGGCCTATTCAGAATGACATTCTCTACAAAACCCATATCTCAGATTTTTCTTCAAAAATATGCCTTTTTCTAAAGAAGATTCAAAAAATTTACCTCTGCTACCTCTATTGCTTCTACTTTTCACAAAACTCTATCTTTTTCAGGAACAACTTAGTTTTTCGAAAAATAGATGACCTAGGTCTCTTCAGCACATGAGCACCTACAAAATGCATATCTCCAATTTTTCCAGAAAAAAATTACTTCACAGCTTTTTTTTAGTGGTTTTTGCATGTTGGTGAAAAAAATAATTTTTTGAAAAATGGATTATCTGGGTCTATTTAGAATGACATTCTCTACTAAACCCATATCTCAAATTTTTCTTCAAAAATTTGACCTTTTTCTAAAGAACATTCAAAAAAATTGCCTCTACTACGTCTACTGCTTCGAGTTTTCGAAAAAATCTATCTTTTTCAAGAACAACTTAGTTTCTCAAAAAAAGGATAATCTAGATCTCTTAAGCACATGAGCACCTACAAAACCCATATCCCTGATTTTTCTTGAAAAAAATTGTTTTGTAGCTTCTATTTTTGAAGGCCTCTCGCAAGTTGGTGAAAAAATCATTTTTCATAAAATGAACGATCTGGGTCTATTTAGAATGACATTCACTACAAAACCTATTTCTCTGAGTTTTCTCCAAATTTTTTTCCTTTTTCTAAAGAAGATTCAAAAAAATTGCCTATGCTACCTCTACTACTTCTACTTTTCAAAAAAACTATCTTTTTCAGGAACAATTTAGTTTTTCAAAAAATGGATGATCTGGGTCTATTAAGCACATGTGCACCTACAAAACCCATATATTTGATTTTTCCTAAAAGAATTGTTTCGTAGCTTCTATTTTTTATGGGTTCTCGCATGTTCGTAAAAATGTAAGCTTTTTCAAAAAATAGATGATCTGGGCCTATTCAGAATGACATTTTCTACAAAACCTATATCTCAATTTTTTCTCCAAAAATCTACCTTTTTACTGAATAAGATTCAAAAAATTTGCCTCTACTAACCCTACTACTTCTACTTTTCAAAAAACTCTATATTTTTTCAGGAGCATCTTAGTTTTTTGAAAAATGGACGATCTGGGTTTGTTCAGCACATGAGTACCTACAAAACCCATATCTTTGATTTTTCCCAAAAAAATTGCTTTGTAGCTTCTATTTTGAGGGGTTCTTGCATGTTGGAGAATTTTTTTTTTATCAAAAATTGGATGATCTAAGTCTATTTAGAATGACATTCTCTACAAAGCCCATTACTCAAATTTTTCTCCAAAAATCTGCCCTTTTTTTAAGAAGATTAAAAAAAATGCCTCTACTACCTCTACTTCTTGTACTTTTGGAAAAACTCTATCTTGTTTAGGAACAACTTAGTTATTCAAAAAATGGACGATCTAGGTCTCTTCAGCATGCGAGCACCTACAAAACCCATATCTCTGATTTTTCCTGAAAAAAAATGTTTCACAACTTCTATTTTGAGGGGCTCTCTTATGGTGAAAAAATAGTTTTTCAAAAATTGACCAATCTTGGTCTATTTAGAATAACATTCTCTACAAAACCCATATCTCAGATTTTTCTTCAAAAGTTTTCCCTTTTTCTTAAGAGTAAAATTTTTTTCCTCTATTACCTCTACTACTTTTCAAAAAAATTATCTTTTTTTGAATTAGTTTTTTGAAAAATAGACGAGTTGGGTCTGTTCAGCACACGAGCACCTACAAAACCCATATCTTCAATTTTTCTTAAAAACACTTCTATTTTTTAGGGGTTCTTGCATGTTGGTAGAAAAATAAGTTTTTCAAAAATTAGATGAATCTAGGTCTGTTCAGAACAACATTCTCTACTAAATCCATATCTCAAATTTTTCTCCAAAAATCTACTCTTTTTTCTGAAGAAGTTTCAAAAATTTCTCTCTGCTACCTCTATTACTTCAATGTTCAAAAAAATCTATCTTTTTGAGGAACAACTTGGTTTTTCGAAAAATAGACGATATGGGTCTCTTCAACATACGAGCACCTACAAAACCCATATCTCTGATTTTTGCTATAAATTACTTTGCAACTCCTATTTTTGAGAATTTCTGGCATGTTGGAGAAAATACCAATTTTTCAAAAAATGGATTCAAAACAACATTCTCTACAAAATCCATATCTCAAATTTTTCTCCAAAAATTTGTCATTTTATTGAAAAATATTTGAAAAATTTGCCATTGCTACCTCTACAACTACTTTTCAAAATAATCTATAATTTTCAGAAACAACTTTGTTTTTCAAAAAAATGGACGATCTGGGTCTCTTCAGCAGAGGAGGACCTACAAAACCCATATCTCTGATGTTTCCCAAAAAAAATCACTTCACAACTTCTATTTTTTAAGGGTTCTCGCATGTTGGTGAAAAAGTTAGGTTTTTGAAAAATGGACGATGTAGGTTTTATTCAAAACGACATTCTCTACAAACCCATGTCTCAATTTTTTCTCCAAAAATCTATCCTTCTTCTAAAAAATGTTTAGAAAGTTTGCCTCTGTTACCACTACTATTCAAAAAACTTTATATTTTTCAAGAACAACATAGCTTTTTGAAAAATAGAAAATTTGGCTCTCTCAGTGCATGAGCACTTGCAAAACGCATATCTCCATTTTTTCCCAAAAAAAATTTCTTCGCAACTTCTATTTTTGAGGGGTTATCGCATGTTGCTGAAAAAGTCGGGTTTTCAAAAAATGGATGATCTAGGTCTATTCAAAAGGACATTCTCTACAAAACCAGTATCTCAAATTTTTCTCTAAAAATATGCCCTTTTTTCTTAAGAAGATTCAAAATTTTTGCCTCTATTACCTCTACTACTACTTTTCATAAAAAATATCTGTTTCAAGAATAGCTTAGTTTTTCGGAAAACGAACGATCTGTGGTCTCTTCAACACACAATACCTACAAAACCCATATCTCCATTTTTTCCTAAAAAAAATACTTCGTAGCTTCTATTTTTTAGGGTTTCTCGCATGGTGAAAAAATAAGTTTTTCAAAAATCAAGCGAATCTAGGTCTATTCAAAACGACATTCTCTACATAATCAATATCTCAAAATTTTCTCCAAATTTTTTCCCTTTTTTTTGAAGATCTTTCAAAAAAATTCCTTCTACTACCTCTATTACTTCTAATGTTCAAAAAACTCTATCTCTTTTAGCAACAACTTAGTTTTTTTGAAAAATGGATGATGTGGGTCTCTTCAACACACGAGCGCCTACAAAACCCATATCTCTAATTTTTCCCCCAAAAAATTACTTTATAGCTTCTATTTGATAGTGGTTCTTGCATGTTTGTGAAAAAATCAATTTTTCATAAATGGGCGATCGGGGTCTATTCAAAATGACATTCTCTACAAAACCCATATCTTAGATTTTTCTCCAAAAATCTACCCTTTTTTGAAGAAGATTTAAAACTTTTGCCTCTACTACCTCTACTGTTTCTACTTTAAAAAAAATCTTTTTTTAGGAACAACTCAGTTTTTTCAAAAAATGCACAATTTGGGGTTCTTCAGCACACAAGCACCTACAAAACCCATATCTCAGATGTTTCACAAAAAAATTCACTTTTTAGCTTCTATTTTTGAGGGGTTTTCGCATGTTGGTGAAAAAGTCAGTTTTTCAAAAAAATGGACAATGTAGGTTAATTCAGAATGGTATTCTCTACAAACCCATATTTGAATTTTTTCACCAAGAATCAATCATTTTTTTCCGAAAAAGTTTCAAAAAAATTGTCATTATTACATCTACTACTTCTACTATTCAAAAAACTATATTTTTTCAGGAACAACATAGTTTTAAAAAAAATGGATGATTGAGGTCTCTTCAACACATGAGCACCTACAAAACCCATATCTCCAAATTTTCTCAAAAAAAAATTCTTTGTAGCTTCTATTTTTGAGGGGTTATATCGCATATTGGTGAAAAAGTTAGTTTTTCAAAAAATAGATGATCTAGGTAAATTCAGAACGACATTCTCTACAAAACCCCTATCTCAGATTTTTCTCCAAAAATATGCCCTTTTTCTGAAGAAGATTTAAAAAAATTCCCTCTACTACCTATACTACTTATACTTTTCAAAAACTCTTTTTAAGAATAACTTTGTTTTATTGAAAAATAGATGATCTAGGTCCCTTCAGTACACGAGCACCTATAAAACCCATATCTCTGATTCTTCTAAAAAAATTGCTTCACAACTTGTCTTTTTGAGGGATTCTTGCATGTTGGTGATAAAATCAGTTTTTCAAAAAAAGGACGATCTAGGCCTATTCAGAACGACATTCTCTACAAAATCCATATCTCAAAATTTTCTCTAGAAATTTGCCCTTTTAGTGAAGAAGATTAAAAAAGTTTGCCTCTACTACTTATACTTTTCAAAAAACTATCTTTTTTAGGAAAAACTTTGTTTTTTGAAAAAATGAATTGTTTGGGGTCTCTTCAGCACATGAGCACCTACAAAACCCATATCTTTGATTTTTCTAGAAAAAAATTGCTTTGCAACTTATATTTTTTAGGAGTTCTCACATGTTTGGTGAAAAAATCAGGTTTCCAAAATTTTGACGATCTGGGTCTATTAAGAACTACATTCTCTAGAAAACCCACATCTTATATTTTCTCCAAAAATCTGCCATTTTCTGAAAAAGAATTAAAAAAAATTCCTCTAGTACCTCTATTGCTTCTACTTTCCAAACAACTCTGTCTTTTTCAGGAACAACTTAGTTTCTCGAAAAATGAATGACCTACCTACAAAACCCATATCCGTGATTTTTCTTAAAAAAATTGTTTTACAACTTCTATTTTTTAGTGGTTTTTGCATGTTGGTGAAATTTATTTTTTTTTGAAAAACAAAATATCTGGGTTTATTTCGAATGACAATGTCTGCAAAACCCATATCTCAAATGTAACACCCCTCTATTTTTCTCTTATGTTTAGATTACGATGCTTTGTTATTTTTTATCACTATTTATAGAGCAATGTGGATTATATGTTATGATGTGATGATACTCTACTTTGATGTTATCATTTGACATGCCTTTGATTAGTATAATGATTATTTGGAATAGCATGGTCATATGCACATGAGTAGAATATATATGTTAGAACTATCAATTTCGTGATAGTGTATTGGTGAAGGGGACGAAATTGCATCACTCGCTTGCGAATGCCTTGTGATTCTTCAATTTCCTCTTCATGGTGTGTTCTTTTATGATGATAAATATATGCATGGTTTATATATATGCCTTGTTTATAGGTTTGAGCATGTCAACCCAACGGTAATGTTGATTGAGAGATAGTAGCTAGGATTCTTGTATCAAGCCTTTACCCTAGTCTCAGTGTGTCATCAGGTCTAGTCGGTCTTTCTTGTAAAAGTTGTTTATTATTGCTTTCATTTATTATGTTAAAATGCTTAAAAATGGAATTTAATGAATTTAATTAGTTAAAGTTGATTATTAAATTAATCTTATTTTAATGTTAGAAGTTTTGAATTAATAAATAAATAAATTTAATTTAATTGATAAATAGTTTAATCCTAGGATTATATTGTTTATTGATTAATTAAATTAGTTAATTAAGTTAAATTTGAAAGGGGAAATATTTTGTAATTATTAAATATTTTAATTTTAAATTTTGGAGGATTTTATGCAAAATGGGTTGTTAGAGATATTTTGTGATTTTTAACATGTGTTAGAAGAATTAATGAGTTTGTTGTAAATTTATTCACGGGGAGAAGATTGTGGCTTTGATGGAAGAAGTTGGAAGCTTCTTCATGGCATAAGCATGGGGATATTTTGGTGTGTTGGGAAATTGATTAAAAAAAAGAGTTTTATGTGATTTGCTCGTGTTCTGGAAAATATTTGAAGAGTTGTTGTAGAAAGAGATTTTGTGTTCTTGAAATTTTAGAAAAAGTTGTTCTTGGGAATTATTTTTGTGTTCGAGAAATTGTTTTATTCTGAAGGAAGCTATTGTCTATCTGGGAAAATTGCTTGGATATGTGGAGGAGGCATTGCTTTAGATTTACAAATTCACATGCATTGGACTATAGGTTCATTCTTTAGATTTTGTTAAGTTTTAAATTGAAAAGCTTCTAGTTTAGATCTTCTCCTTAAAATATTGCCAGTGCAAACTTTTAATTTTGAGTTTTGTATTAAAATTTTTATTATCATAAATAAATTTCTATGTAGAATCATTTCCTTTGTAGATTGAAATTCACTGTGGAAAAACTTTAGCAAAATGGTAAATTGGTATTATAGTGAATTTAGATGAACCCAGAAGGAAACACTTAGGGATTTGGAGGAAATTTAGTTTCTGTAGGAAAAAAATCTCCTATAGGTTAAAATCTTCTCAAGAAAATTCCTATGAAATTAATGGTATGAATTTTATTGTTCTTCTTTAATATTTGTTTTTCGGATAGTATTAAAAAGGAACCTCTGTAATTTGGTTGAGAAATTTCACCTGTAGAATTTTCTTTGTGAAATTTGGCTTTTTCGTGGTGTTTGCAAAATTTTACTTGTAGAACTTATTTTGAAAATTATTTTCCCAGTTACAATGTTTATTTATCAAATTTATAAATATATATATATATATATATATATATATATATATATATATATATATATATGTAACACCCCGCCGTGTGATCCCCAAAGGACAACAAAATACCACACTAATTTTTTTTTTGAGAGTGAAACATTGTATAAGATGAATATGCACATACATTACATGAAGAGCAACTATACGCTTACAACATCATCTACATCTTCTAGGGTACACGGGTTGGCATTACGAAACTAAACTCTTACCAAAATGAAAACGAATGAAATCCAAAATTATATGATGATGACACACAACCATCCATGATCAAAGAGAGGAAAATGATACATACAACATTTTATTACATTTCAGTTCATAGTTTAAAATAACCAAAATTACATAATGATAACATACAATCATCCATAAACAATAGAGAGGAAGATTGTACACCATTATATTACAATTCAATTCATAGATCATTAGTACAATTGTGGAGCATATTTCCATAGATACAACACATCAGATAACGACCACCCCAAATGGTTTACAAAGTTAAAATAATACTTTACAACCATTTCAAAAGATCATCACATCACTTTGTGCATCAAATACAAGAATGTTGCATAAATGAAGAATAAGGTACAAAAATGAGTAATAGTCTTCAACAACATGAAGCTCTGCAAAAATTTGCATCCGCTTCCATATTGTGAACACAACCTAGGAACCCAATTGGGTGCATAGCATGTTCCACCTGACCGTGTGGACGTAAAGGTCCACCCCCCATGCTAGGATCCACAACCAAGACAAACAAGCATAACGATCGTAAGACCAAACCACAAGATCAACCAAAACATATCATACAACACTCTCAATGACCACTTACAAGGTGATTTATTCTAAAGGCATACAAAGGAAGAGAAAGGGATTCTATGACACCAATATTCATATACTCCCAATTGAAGGGTACACAAATACCTGGGTTCCCAAAGAAACTCACATCATGGGACTCCAAAATGACTATGTAAAATCTATAAAGGAGACAATTGTAGAATAAAAGTAATACTCATGACAACTATGACAATCCATCGAGCACATCTCAACTTGAAAACCAATCCAATAATTCAGCTTGAACAACCAACCAAATTCTTCACACTCTTTCTAATTAACTACTTATACAAAGAGATCACTTATTCAAGCATTACAACCAAATAACAAGGCACATACAATCAATAAAATGTGATCATGATTACCTTCGCATCTCATAAGCTATTAAAATAAAAATACGTAACTAACATATGCAACAAGCTCATTAACCATAATGAAGACATTTGCAAAAAATAGATCAATTAAAATAGAGTCTCATATAGATAACATTTAGGTAAGCATGGTTCCATTAAGCAGTATAAATTCTTAACAAGAACTAGGTTTTCTCAATAGCTTCCAGGATAGTATAATAGTTTGACTAATGGTCATACTCTAACATTATTCAATGTCTACCATCTAGTAATTAATCAATGCCACCTTTGTATATATATATATATATATATATATATATATCTTTTATCGATACAAATAGATGATCACTTAGATAACAACTTAAGAATTAGCGAATAAGTAACTAATAAACTTTTCCAAACTTAAATATATCCTTATTCATTTTATTAACTTCCAAATATTGAAAACAATCACCTAAGCAAGGTTCACTTCAATGTTATTATTAATTATGAAAATATTGCATATTACCCCTTGACTTCTAAAATCACTTCAACATAATTTCATAACCTAATATACAATTCAATAAACTATCTACATGTTCATGTATCTCTTTCTTGGATTAATAAAATGATCATGGAATGAATTTAGATATACAAGCTACAATTTAGGACACAAATTTCTAGAATACCATAACATTTTTACATAGTCTTAGTATACCCTTCCTCTAAGTGAGAAACACAATAGTATGGTCCATTTTTAACTTGTTAAAGTAAATTAATATTTCCAAATTAAACTTTTCAAATTTAAGTAAAAAGTAATAAATATTGAATTATTTATATTTTTTATTTATTTATTTATTTATATGTACTTAACTATATTACTAATTTTCTTGGAGATAATAGCTTATTCACCCATGAGTCACTTGTTACAAAACAATTACATTCCCTTCCTAATATATTTTTCTTACAAAATCAAATATTTTTAAGACAACAATATCACTTAATAAAAGAAACACAGTAAAACCCTCTTATTAGTTGCAAATACCACATATAGATGTTCAAATGTTTAAGAATACTATGGATAATTACTAAGACAACCTTGACATGCAAAACTCAACTTTTTCATTTATTCTAATCTAACTATTTCAACTATCCAATTTAAAAATAAAAATAAAATAATACACTAATCAACCATTATTTAGTCTCTAAATACAAATATTTTATTTACCTTAATAAGTAATTTAAAATATTAATAGTGATTGTCTTTTATAATTAATAAATTATAAAATATTCTATTTATCTTAAGAAGTAATTTAAAATAATAATAGTGACTTTATTTTATAATTAATAAATTATTCCATTCATTTATATATTTATTTATTTATTTTAAAAGAAAGAACCTAAAGTAAGGAAGAGAATATATTTTCTTTATGTAAATAGTACTTAATTTTAGAAAGAAAATCAAACTGACAAAAAGATAAATCTCTTTTAACATATAAGGTAGATATAAATTTTAACCTTTTTACATACTTTTATTTAGAATTTGTTATTTCAATTTCTAACTTTTAAATTATCTTGTAATCCTAATTTAATAGTTTATAGATAAAATATGCTTATATAAATTAACCTTTATAAATCTCATAACTTAAAATTTATAACTTTTAATTCAAATAAAATAATTTAAATCTTTATCCTTTTGAACAATTACATTAACATTTTTCCTTTTTTAATCAAATAAAATTAATGCCAAATAATGATTCTCATTACTTAAATTTAACAAATTTAACTATGCCTTTCTAACAATTATCTAAAAATAAATATAAATATATAAATTTACACTTATATATATATACTTACATATACATATACTCATATACATCGATATACTTATATATATTTATTCATATAAATTTTTCCTCATAAAATGTCAATATAAAACACAAATATAATAACATAAATATATTTTAACTGAAGTGTCCATATAAACAAGTTTCATATTCTCTTTCCCTCTATATATTTTACATAATTAATTATATTTAACAGAATGAATTAAATAACCCTACGTTTAAAACTAACAAAATACTTATTTATAAAACACCACACATATACATATAAGTACGATTATTTTATATTCACAAAAAAATGCAAACAATTTACAAACAGTAGCAAAATAAATTCATTTCCACCGAAATAAATAAAGGATAATAATTAAACAATTACATTTTATACACCAATTTCACTTAGCTAATACAACTTACTTTTACCCATATATATATATATATATATATATATATATATATATATATCCATTTAATTTGAATAAAATATTCATATATATATATATATATATATATTTATAAATGAAGGAGATAATGTATGACTAAGTAACCATTTTAAATCTTATATGTTAAAACCTTGTTGTGATTAAAAGAATTAGCACATAATAAAATAGAGCATAGTAAATGCTTACATTTTCAATGAAATAATACCCATATATGTTTCCAAACTATAGCAATGATCCATATTTACACACATACATCTGTTTTAAAACAAATATAAAATTATAAATATATATATATATATATATATGTATTAAAAAAAAAAACAAAAAAAAGAAACAAAACCAAGTTGAATGCTAAACCTAGAAAATGAAGTTTGAAGGTGGTGATGGAGTTGAGTCAATGAATCTTTTGTAACCGAAGCTTCCAAAATTCCTTAAAGATGAGTTTCTTCATAACAAATTCTTCAGGGTGCAAACTCCTAAATTCTTTTCCTCCACCCGTCAATTCACTTTTCACCTTTTACCACCTGTAATCTTTACATTTAGTAAAATTAGAAACCTAACTCCACTACTAAATTTAATAAATTATATTTAAATAAGATTTCACCCTTTATTTTAATATTTTACTCGTTAACAATATGTCATACTTTTTTTAAAAATTAAATAAATCTACGTAAATCTTTTACTTATATTATTATTTTTTTGATTTTATCATTTCAAATATAATACTTTATTAAATACCTCTCATTAAAATATTTAAAATTCAAAATAAACTTTATTAATAACTCGATTATTAATCCACTATATTAAATTTGAAAATAAACGTTATTTATAAATACCATTTTATGTTTTATTTATATTTTCCATCTTTAATAAAGTAATAATTTAATAATTTAATTTATTAGTTTAATTTCTCTTCAAGTTTGTTTGCACAAACATAATAATATATATATATATATATATATAATTTAAATATTTTTTTTAAACAATAAATCTTAATTTATTATAGTTAAATAAATACTTCCATAATGTTTAATTTAATTTGATTCTTAGGTAATTTCAAAAATCACCTTACTAATTAAGTTTGATGCTTAATTAAATTAATAACCACTACTAAATAATGATAACATGTAAAACGAATGACATAAGACAAAATGAAACACATGATTTCAATTTAATTTGATATATATAATATATACACACATATATATATATATATATATATATATATATTCAGTAATTATTTATTATGTGATTTTTTTAAAAATAATATATTTTATCTGTAAAATATATTAGTACATATTTAATGTATATACATTGGCTTATATATAATTAGATATATAGATATATATGTGATTGTGTATATATATTTCATGTATATATTTTTAAATATATATTTAATTATTTTAATTAATTAGTTGCATGAATAATGTGCATAGTTAGAAGATTTAAAAAAAAAAAATTTGCATGATGTAATCTATTAGTGGAAATGGATATTTTTATTAAATAGAGGAAATTATTATTTTATTAAAATAAAATGAGAAAGTGAAGTGTTAGATAGGATAGATTTCTTTCTCTATTTGTAAAAAGGGGTTTTTTATTTAATCAATGAAATTAAGCAATTTATTTTAGTATTTTTCACTAAATGAGAATGGAATTAGGAAATCCAAATGTTAGACTTATTTATTGTCTTGATTGCCTTTGTATCTGATTTCAAATTGGTCAAGTCTTAGTGTGTTTCCTTTATTAGTGAGTACCTTGTTTCCACGAATGGGGATATTTTGCCTCCTTTGTATGGAGTGGATTTTTTTATTTGTTTCCTCCTAAGTTTGGGAGTGGATTTTTCCACGTGTTGATATTAGGAGAGTGATTCTCGATGGGGGTCGGGGACTAGGAAGACCTGTCGGGAAACCCATGCACCTTTGTGGTGACACTTATCCTAGGTCAATAGTATGTATGGTTCTCTATTGTATTTTCTTATTCTCCTCTAGAAGCAATATACCTTAGGAGTTAGTGTTGTACTTGTGTTTGTTAAGTTTAGTTTTATGTTAGCCTATGTTTAGAGGTAGTGGGTCTTGTATAAGATCCTTTTTACTATCTCCTAGCATGGGGGGTGGGCCTTCGGGTACCACTTGGTTGGGTGGAATGTGCACCTTACTCCGTTGGGTTCCTTTCTTCAGTTCATGATGGCGAGATTTCTAGTGGAGAGCTTGTGGATTCCAGCTTGTTATCATGCTTTGTAATTATTATAGATGACTCTTGTTTTATATTACCCCTCAGTTGTATTCGAGGAGGTTTCATGTATTATGTAACACATTTGGATGAACTACCTCATTCTGGGAATGAGTGATGTAAATTTTATTGATGATTTAATGTAATGTTGGAAATTATTGATGTATATCCTATCTTTATGATGTAATTTCATGTTTGGAATGTATGAACATTTATTTCCTAAGTAGTTAATATTGCTATGGATTTTTTAATGTTTTATGTTATGGGTTAGATGTAACCTTAGTCTCGTAGCCTTAGAGGAGGTTGGTGTTAGATAGTGAACTTTCATGTTACATTGTACTTTTAAATAATCTTTTTTTTTGCATTTTCATAAATTATTGCAACTTCTTGTAGGGTTATGTGGCGAGGCATTACATCAAATTTTTCTCCAAAAAATTGCCCTTTTTTTGAAGAAGATAAAAAAAATTCCTATGCTTCCTCTACTACTTCTACTATTCAAAAATCTCTATCTTTTTTAGGAACAACTTAGTTTTACGAATAACGGACAATCTGGGTCTCTTCAGCACATGAATTCTTACACAACCCATATCTCTGATTTTTCACAAAAAATTGCTTTGCAAACTCTATTTTTTAGGTGTTCTCACATGTTGCTGAAAAAATAGTTTTTCAAAAAATGAATGATTTGGGTCTATTCAAAATGACAGAGAACAAAACCTATATATCGGTTTTTTCTCCAAAAAACTGTCCTTTTTTGAAGAAGATTCAAAATTTTTGCCTCTACTACCTCTACTGCTTTTCAAAAAGCACTATCTTTTTGGGGAACAACTTAATTTTTCAAAAAATAGATGATTTGGGTCTCTTTAGCACATGAGCACCTACAAAAACCATATCTTTGATTTTTCCCAAAAAAAAATTCTTTCTAGCCTTTGTTTTTGAGGGGTTCTCGCATTTTGGTGAAAAAATCAATTTTTTGAAAAATGGACAATCTTGGTCTATTCAAAATGGCATTCTCTACAAAACCCATATCTCAAATTTTTCTCCAAAAATCTACCCTTTTTTGAAGAAGATTCAAAATATTTGCCTCTGTTACCTCTACTACTACTTTTCAAAAAACTATATCTTTTGGGGGAACAAAATAGTTTTTCAAAAAAGGATGATCTAGGTCTCTTTAGGACATGAGCACCTACAAAACCCATATCTTCAATTTTTCTCAAAAAAAAATTCTTTGCAACTTCTATTCTTTAGGGTTTCTTATATGTTGGTGAAAAAATTAGTTTTTTGAAAAAGAAACAATTTGGGTCTATTCAAAATGACATTCTCTAAAAAATCCATATCTCAGATTTTTCTCCAAAATTTTGGCCTTTTTCTAAAAATGATTCAAAAAATTTGCCTCTATCTAGTGCTTCTAATTTTCAACATAATTTTTTGAAAAATGGATGATCTAAGTCTCTTCAGCACACAAGCACCTGCAAAACCCATATCTTCGATTTTTCCCAAAAAAAATTGCTTCACAACTTCTATTTTTAAGGGGTTCTTGCATGTAGGTGAAAAAAATTAGTTTTTTGAAAAAAGGACTATCTAGGTCTATTCAAAATGACATTCTCTACAAAACCCATATCTCAATTTTTTCTCCAAAATTCTACCCTTTTTCTTAAAAAGATTCAAAAAAATTTCCTATGCTACCTCTACTTCTACTTTTTAAAAACTCTATCTTTTTCAAGAAGAACTTATTTTTTTGAAAAACAAACGATCTGGGTCTCTTCAACACACAAGCACCTACAAAACCCATATCTCCGTTTTTTCTCAATAATATTTGCTTCACAGCTTCTATTTTTTGTGGTTCTCACATATTGGTTAAAAAATCAATTTTTTGAAATACAGATGATCTGAGTTTATTCATAATGACATTCTCTACAAAACCCATATCTCATTTTTTTCTCCAAAAATCTACCCTTTTTCGAAAGAAGATTTAAACAATTTGCCTGTACTACCTCTACTGCACTACTTCTACTTTTCAAAAAACTTTGTCTTTTTCAGGAATAACTTAGTTTTTCAAAAAATGGATGATCTAGGCCTCTTCAACACACGAGCACCTAAAAAACCCATATCTCTAATGTTTTCCGAAAAAAATCGCTTTGTAGCTTGTATTTTGAGGGGTTCTCACATGTTGGAAAAAATATTTGTTATGAAAAATCAAACGATCTGGGTCTATTCAGAATGACATTCTCTACAAAACCCATATCTTAGATTTTTCTTGAAAAAATTTCCCTTTTTTCGAAGAAGATTCAAAAAAAAAAATCTACTACCTCTACTTCTACTTTTCAAAAAACTCTTTTTCAAGAAAAACATAGTTTTTTCAAAAAACAGACGATATGGGTCTCCTCAGCACACGAGAACCTACAAAACCCATATCTCTATTTTTTCTTGAAAAAAATTCCTCCACAACTTCAATTTTTGAGGGGTTTTCGCACAATGGTGAAAACATAAGTTTTTCAAAAATTAGATGATCTTAGTCTATTCAAAATGATGTTATCTACAAAACCCATATCTCACATTTTTCTCAAAAAATCTACCCCTTTTCTGAAGAAGATTCAAAAAAAATTCCTCAGCTACGTGTACTACTTTTACCTTACAAAAGACTCTATCTTTTTGAGGAACAACTTAGTTTTTCAAAAAATGAACGATACGAGTCTCTTCAGCACATGAACACCCACAAAACCCATATCTCTGGTTTTTATCGAAAAAGTTTTCTTCATAACTTCTAGTTTTTAGGGGTTCTCGAATGTTGGTGAAAAATCATTTTTTTGAAAAATGGATGATTTTGGTCTATTTAGAACAACATTCTCTACAAAACCTATATCTCAAATTTATCTCCAAAAATCTTCCTTTTTCTAAAGAAGATTCAAAAAATTTGCCTCTACTACATCTACTTCTACTTTTCAAAAAACTCTATTTTTTCATGTACAAATTATTTTTTCAAAAACTAGACGATCTGGGTCTCTTCAACACATCAGCACCTACAAAACCCATATCTCCATTTTTTCTTGAAAAAAATTGCTTTGCAACTTCGTATTTTGAGGGGTTCTCACATGTTGGTGAAAAGATTAGTTTTTCAAAATATAGACAATCTAGGTCTATTCAAAACGATATTCGCCACAAAACCCATATCTTAGATTTTTCTCCAAATTTTTTCCCTTTTTCAAAAAAAGATTCAAAAAATTGCCTCTATTACCTCTACTTCTACTTTTCAAAAAACTCCAACTTAGGTTTTCGAAAAACAAACAATCTGGGTCTCTTTAGTACACAAGCAGCTACAAAACAAATATCTCTGATCTTTTTCGAAAAAAAATTCTTTGTAGCTTCTATTTTTGAGGGGTTCTCGCATGCTGGTGAAAAAATCAATTTTTCAAAAAATAGACGATCTGAGTATTTTCATAATGACATTCTCTAGAAAACCCATATCTCAGATTTTTCTCTAAAATTCTACTCTTTTTCTTAAGAAGATTTAAAAAAATCCTCTACTACCTCTATTGCTTCTAGTTTTCAACTTAGTTTTTCGAAAAACGGGTTATCTGGGTCTCTTAAGCACACGAGCACGTACAAAACCCATATCTCTGATTTTTTTGAAAAAAATTGCTTCATATTTCTATTTTTGAGGGGTTCTCGCATGTAGGTGAAAAAATCATTTTTTCAAAAAATGGACGATCTCGGTCTATTCAAAACAACATTTTCCACAAAACCCATATCTCAAATTTTCTCCAAAAATCTACCCTTTTTCTGAAGAAGATTCAAAAAATTTGCCACTGCTAACTCTACTTGTACTTTTGAAAAAACTCTATCTTTTTCAAGAACAACTTATTTTTCGAAAAATAGACAATCTAGGACTCTTCAACACACGAGCACCTACAAAAACCCATATCTCAAATTTTTATTGAAATTTTTTTCTTTACAATTTCCATTTTTGAGGGGTTCTCACATGATGGTGAAAAAATCAGTTTTTTGAAATACGAACGATCTAGGTCTATTCATAACGACATTCTCTACAAAAACAATATCTCAGATTTTTCTCTAGAAATCTACCCTTTTTTAAAAGAAGATTCAAAAAAATTGCCTCTACTACGTCTACAACTCCTAGTTTTCAAAAAAGCTCTTATCATTTTTAGGAACAACTTAAGTTTTCAAAAAATGGATGATTTGGGTCACTTCAGCATACGAGCACCTACAATACCCATATCTCCAATTTTTTCCTCAAATTTTTGCTTTGTAGCTTCTATTTTTGAGGGGTTCATGCATGTTGGTAAAAAAAATAGTTTTATGAAAAATGGACGATTTGGGTCTATTCCAAATGACATTCTCCACAAAACCCATATCTCAAATTTTTCTCCAAAAATCTGCCCTTTTTCTAAAGAAGATTTAAAAATTTTACCTCTGCTACCTCTATTGTTTCTACTTTTCAAAAAACTCTATTATTTTTAGGAACAACTTAGTTTTCTGAAAATGGACAATTTGGGTCTCTTCATCTCACGAGCACTTACAAGACCCATATCTCCAATTTTTCTCAAAAAAAATTGTTTTGCAGCTTCTATTTTTGAAGGGTTCTCGCATGTTGGCGAAAAAATCAACTTTTCAAATAATGGATGGTTTGGGTCTATTCAGAACAACATTCTCTACAAAACCTATGTCTCATATTTTTCTCCAAAATTTTTCCCTTTTTCTGAAGAAGATTGATTTTTTTTCCTTTGTTACCTTTATTGCTTCTACTTTCTAAAAAAACTCTATCTTTTTTAGGAACAACTTAGTTTTTTTGAAAAATGGATGATCTAGGTCTCTTTAGCACACGAGCACCTACAAAACCCATAGCTTCAATTTCCCCCAAAAAAAATTCTTCACAACTTCTATTTTTGAGGGGTTCTCGCATGTTACCAGTCATTGTTCCAATTACAAAGCTGCCCATGTTACCAGTTAGTGAACAACCAATTGAAAGATGCAAATATTTCCAGGAATAGAACTCAAGTGAAGGCAACAGTTAACTTGATGCCTTTTCCAAGTTAACTAGTTGTTCTATTTTCAAGCATGTATATTCTTTGGAGTTATCTATTGTATAGTTGGAGCTTTCTTTAGTGTTAGATCAATTAACTAATGTTAGCATTCTAGTCAATTGTTACTTACCTTTAGTTTAAACTTAGAAATAAAGATTGCATGTTGGCAAGACTAATTGTTAACACAAGGATATTTTAGGGCTCCCTACTCATTTTTTGTGTATAAATAAGAGTAGCCTTGCTCATTATTTTTTTAATTGTGCTTGTGATAACAAAACACTAAGCTTATTTTGGCATGCTTCTTCGTTATTCAATATATGTTCAAGCTTTGTTTGTGTAATTTGGTTCGATCATAAATTGTATGCCTATTATAGCTACAATCTACTAACCCAGATGTGTGATTACTATTGGAGTTTGAGGAAATAAATTTTATGCCTACCTTGCTTTGATCTATAGTCTGAAAATATTTTAGTGTTATTGTTTTATGTTTTTCTTTCATGAACTTTGTTTCAGCTTACATTTGAAAGTACAATGAGTCTTTGGATATGTTTTGGAAACAATTTTATCTAAGTTTTGTGTTAATCAATCATACCATGTTTACTTCTAGCATATCTTTCTCTGAATTTACTTGATAAGTTAGAAGCATAATTAGTTTAGGCTTAGTTGTAGTTGAAGTTACAAAACCAAAGAAAACCCCAACTGCAATGCAAAGACATTTATAATCTTGTGCTCTTAGCTGAGATAAAAAGATAAGCAATTATTTTAGTATTTCTTTTTATGTATAATAAGCAAAGAGGGAGCTTCCCCTCCTAATTCTAAGATTATTCTAACTTTTCATATTTATTCATTTCCAATCCATGCTCTAAGGTATGAATTGAAACACCAAATTTTTTTTGGCACCCACTGTGGGGTACAAGGCATAAAACTTCAAGAAAGTTATGCTTTATGACATAGGAATGACCATTTGACATCCTACTGCTAATTGAAGGTGAGAAAATAGACATCATTAGTAGCCTAACGAGTTTCATATTTCAGAAAAGCGAAGATCTTGCTCAATGGAGAAACACAGCTACTACTCTAGATGATGAAGAAGAAAAAGATAATCTTGCAACTAGAAGAGCAGTTTTAGCATCCCTTGCATGGCAGTAAGTAACACTAGCTTACCAAGTTTATACAAGGAGAAGAGGCTTTTCCATAGATCGTGAGATCCAAGAAGAAACTATGATCTAGCTAGAAGTAATGGGATGACAACAATAACAATGATGACAATAACCATGATGATAGAAATCAGAGACATCCACCCTCATTACCTTGGGGTAATAACATTGGACCTTTGGATTTGCGAGAAAATCATGTTGGAAGTATGCCCTATATTTTCATTGATGTCACCATGTTGGTCTGGTACCTTGTACCAATGTGTAGAACACGCTTATCCCATCTAGTACCTAATCTGGTATTTTGGTCTGCATATTCTCCTCGGTAATTAGTATGATCTAAGGTTTTGGGAAAAAGGCTTATGATTGTCGGAATCATGTATGTATACACTCTCAGATGTTCATATGTTTTGGTGATGTGTTGGCATTGGTTTTTGTGATTACATTTTAGTATTATGTTAATCCTAGCCAACCTAATAATAAGTCTATAGCCCAATATGAATTGTGAATTATATGTGAGACCTAGCTTTGGTCCCAACTGACATGATGTTGCCTGACATGGGAGAATTTTGGAAAAGATTTATATGAAGTTGACAAGTTATCATTTTAAAAATATGAATTGCATTCAATTAGGCTGACCTAATTGATGCATGCGGATATATCAGGTATATATGCAAGATGGTTAGAAAAAGAATCATAGGCAAAAAAAAAGATGTGAATGCGAAGAGAAGTGTGTATATATGAGTGAAGTGTGTGAATAGATGGTCGAAGATTAGTCTATTGTCATACAAGTGAATACTCTAAGCATCAAAGGAACTAAATCAGAACATGTGGTGTAACTTCATCAATTCAACTTTGGCAGTTAGCCAATTTTATTTATAAAATCTATGTAGGTAGTGAGCCTCCATGTGTGGATAGTGAGTCCTAGTAAGCAGTGAACTTTTTGTATCTGGAAATGAGCCTCATTATAACCGGTATTGAAATAACTATATATATTGTGAGCTAATCCTCACCATGGTTTTTCCCTCATTGGGTTTTCCATGTAAAATATGGTGTTATTGTGTTGTGGAGTTTCACATTTTATTATTTATCTTATCTATTCTATGCTGCAAACAAAATTAGAAGTATTGTTCAATGAGTTTGTGTGGATATTGATTCACCCCACCTCTCAATATCTAGTTTATTCAACAATTGATATCAAAGCTTTGGTTCCTTTGGAGAAGTATAACAACTTGAGGGAGATCCTGCAGATTAAACAAATGGATAAAGAAGAGCTCCAAACTTCCCTAGAAGATCTTGACAAGGCTGAAATTGAAAACAAAGATCTAGAGGAAAATATAGATGAAGAAAATGAGTGCATCCAAAAATTGAAAGAGAAGTTAAAGAAATCCAAAGAAATATATAGAGAAGTGATTGAGGAATTGAAGCAAGCAAATGATGAGAATACTAGACTGAAATTGAAGATAGATGAAAAGAAGAAAGTTGAAGAGTTCCTGAAAATAGTGATACAAAGCAAGGCTAATGTTTTCTCTAGGCTTGAACAGGAAATGATGAATTTTGAATCAGAACTTGAGAAAGAAAATATTTGTGAAGAGGATTTCAAGACAAGCTCCACCAATCTTGATGAATTAATAGTAGTACATAAACCTTCTAAAGACAAATATGGATTAGGTAATGAAGCTGGTGAAAAAATGGAGAACTCAAATCTAGTAATTAATCAGAAGACTCAAGATAAAGGAAAGCAGAAAAGGAACTCTATCAAATAACCAAATGCACAAAGTTACTCATCATTCAATGGTGTCTATTTTTCATGCAATAAATTTGGTCATAAGGCAACTGAGTGTAAGAATAGGATGAATCAGTTTATTGGTCCCTTCTCTGGACAATGTTATACATCCAAGAAGATAGGACATAAAGCTACTAAATGTAGATCTTCAGTAAGGATGATTAGTCAGGTGATGATGAATAGGTTCAATAGAAAAAGGATGAATCAATCATTTGATGGATATTTCTATACCTATAACATGTTTGGACATAAAGTGAATCAATGCAGAATAGGGATTAATGGAAATCAAAAAATTTAGAGAAATATTGTCTGTTACTACTGCAAGAAACAAAGACATGTCTCAAGAGTGTGCATAAGTAAAAAGGGAAAGCAGTCTGCTCCGATGGAAAAAAATAAAACAGTGAAAAATATTGATAAGGAAGAGGTTAAGAAGGAAATGAGCAAGATATGGAAAAATAAAAAAGAACTAGAGACTACTGATGCGCCTGTACCCTCATCCAGTGCAAATGAGTCTTTTGAGAATTAGACATAGCATGGTCTTAGGGGGAGCTTTATTAAAAAATCAATTAAGCCCCTTAAAGTACAATGTGTCAAGTGCTAGCATGTGGATATGTTGTAAGGAATGAAAAAACATAAGTGATGCAAAAGAAATCAGAAGAAAAGAAGCAAGCACGTTCTATTGTGCAGTAAATTAAATTTTCTTAGTGAAGAGTGGAAGAAAAGTTTGTTAGCTTTTTGCAATTAATGTAAGTTAGGGAAAAATGATGGAGTATAAAGGAAATTTCACAAATCATTTTGATCATCAAATACATTCAAATCATTTTTAGAGTGATTTGGAACTCTCTTGGAGCATTTCTAAAGTGATTTGAAGTCCTTCGAGAGAATATTGTGGACATTCAAAAGCAAGTGACAAAAGTTTCCCTATCTCGCAGCTACAAAGGAAGGTAATAGAAGATTTCCTTGTTGAAATTTAAGAGCTATAATGGAGATTTCTAACAGAGGATCGAGTGGGAATATCCCTTTGAAGCTAAAAGGATTCGAGTTGGATGAATTCAATCATCAAAAAATAAAGAAGATGGAATTAGGGTTGGAATCGAGTGACTTACAAAAATTACAAACCCTAGGTTTGGATTTATGGGGAGAATTCCCTTCATTTGCTAACAGAGAATTTATCTTGTTCCTTCTAAGAAAATTCAAGGATGGCAACATTATATTAAATAAATCCTATCCCATTTTGAAGGAAGCAATCAAAGCAGTTACCAAGTTGTGTAGCGTTGGAGAACTTCTTGGATGAAAGACTATAAAATACAAGGAAATAGAGGAAATGACGAGAGTTGACAAAGATCCTCGAGCACTATTGATCGATATTATTGTCGATTCCTTCGTCAGGTTATTGCATACAAAATTTCTTGTAAAATTTATTTCAAAAATTGAGAAAGCTCTACTTCAACCATTGTAGTATATTTGGCGCATAAAATAGTAAAAAAAAACAAATAGTTTGATCTATGTAAGATAGTTCTTGAAAATATCACCAAGAAAATACAATGTCATTGGGAAAAGGATACCCATTCTATTTTAGATCTTTTCTTACATTTCTGGTACTCTATTTTTTGAAATCACTATCGGGAAAGAAAGATGTTGAGTGGGAATCTGAGATTCCTATTGCAAGACAGAATTGCAGACACTTGGAAAGTTTAGAGGATAAAGCAAGTGCATGTAAGAACTTTTTATTATCTTTGTAGAATTTAATGAGCTCTGGTGAAGTTATGTTGAGTCGATTTGAGGAAGGTTCATCCTACGGAACAAAATAATTGGAAGTAGTCACTAGTGATTCCCCTCTAGAATCAAAGAAAAGAAAATATATCTCTGAAAACATCACTGTTATTCTTGAAGAGAAAGAAGAAGAATATCTAGCTGGATCAGAATATTTTGACCCAGATGGCATCCAATCTATGTTGATAAAAGGGAAAATGAATAAAATTGGTGATTTATGGAGTATGACCTCTTTTGTTGATAGACTTAAAATTGATGATGCCCTAGTTGAATATCTACTTCATAAAGCTATTGATGTATCTACGTATGTTGGAAGCTATGGTTGAAAAAAGGTTTTCTAAAGAAAAGAAAAGGTTATCTGGACTGATCATGGAGATGAAGTGTATAAAATAAATGTCGAACATATACAATTATTTTCTCTAGTGGCCTGTTGCAGTAGATAATTTCAGAAGCAGATTGAAGCAATTGAATCTGAGGTAAACAACATTGGAAAGAAGTTTGATATTTTTGAAGACAAAAAAGGAAAGAAAAGGTTGAGAGTTGGTGAAATTCAAGATGAAATGATCATTTTGTAGAGAAAAGGGATGATGTAGTGAAGAACTTCTGGCTTCTTAAGGAAATTTTTGAGGTCTAGTTAGACCATCTTTCTGAAATACTCTTTGATGCAGAAGACTATGAGAAATAATGTTCATCCACAGATTGATCATCCTCTTTCACACTATTGGCTCTATTGAGAAAGTATGTGTTCAAGAATGGTCTCTATAGTTCTTAAATGAAAAAAATTATATCTTGTTATCAAAGAAAGGTACAAAAATTTATTTCAGGTGAAAAGTATCATTCTCATCTAAAAGAACTTTGAAAAATTGGATGCTTGAAATTTTTGAAGTTTTTGAAATTTTAAAATTTTGAATAGTGGATGTCACCATGTTTACATATTTTTAGAGCCCTTTGCTATTGATTTCAGAGGGGGGGAGCTTTGGAGAGATTTGGAGAGTTTTGGAGAGAAATGTTTTTGGAGAGATTGAAGGAGAGTTTTGGAGAGAAATTTTTTTTGAGAGATTGAAGGAGAGTTTTTGAATTGGATTTTGTTCACATGTTGCCATCAATGCCAAAGGGGAAGATTTTTGGAAGTATGCCCTATATTTTCATTGATGTCACCAGGTTGGTTTGTACCTTGTACCAGTGTGCAGAACATGCTTATCCCATCTAGTACTTGATCTGATATTTTGGTCCACATATTCTCTCTAGTAATTTGTATGATCTAAGGTTTTGGGAAAAAGTTTATGATTGTTGGAAGCATGTATGTATGCACTCTCTGATGTTCATATGTTTGAGTGATGTATTGGAATTGGTTTTTGTGATTACATTTTGATATTAGGTTAATCATAGCCGACCTAATAATCAGTCTATAGCCCAACATGAATTGTGGATTATATGTGAGACCTAGATTTGGTCCCAGCCAACATGATGTTGCATGACATAGGTGAATTTTAGAAAAGCTTTATATGAAGCTGATAAGTTATCATTTTGAAAATAGGAATTCCATTCAATTAGTCTAACTTAATCGATGCATGCAGATATATCAGGTATATATGCAATATGTTTAGAAAATGAATTGTAGGAAAAAAATAAAAGAGATGTGAATGTGAAGAGAAGAAGAAGTGTGTACATATGAGTGAAGTGTGTGAATAGATGGTTGACGATTAGTATGTTATCATACAAGAGAATAATTTGAGCATCAAAGAAACTGAATCAACACATGTGGTGTAACTTCATCAGTTCAACTCTGGTGGTTAACCATTTTTATTTATACAACTTTTATAGGCAATGAACCTCCATATCTGGATAGTGAGTCCTAGTAAGCAGTGAGATTTTTGTATCTAGGAGTGAGCCTCATTGTAATCAGTATTGAAATAACTATATATTATGAGCTAATCCTCACCATGGTTTTTACCTCATTGGGTTTTACACATAAAATCTAGTGTTCTTGCATTGTGGAATTTCATGTTTTATTATTGCTCTTATCTATTCTATGCTGCAAAAAAAGTTAGAATTATTTGTTCAATAAGTTTGTGTGGATATTGATTCACCCCCCTCTCAGTATCTAATTTATTCAAAAAATCATGAGTTACCTAAAGGGTCAAGGAATCACTTTCCACGGTTTCATGACGAGAGTCAACACCTATATGAACATTTCTTTACATTCACAATGGCTTGTGATGTCTTGCACGTGTCACATAAAGACATTTCCATGTATATCCTTGTGGATAATCTTGTGGGAAAGGCTATTCATTGGTTCAATCACTTGGAGCTAGACATTATTACAAGTTGGGAAACAATGAGCAAGAAGTTTCTATTGATAACTAAGTCCACTGAAGATAGTCATCTGTTGTTTTCCTAACTTGCAAACTCAAAGATGGAGTACAAAAAGACCATGAGGGAGTTTGTAGCAATATTTAATAATCTTGTTATAATAATTTATTCTACACTTAATCCATCTTTAGAGATTCTAGTTATTTTCTTCATAAATGCTCTTCCATTAGAGAGCTTTTTTACTGAAGATGACAAAACAAAAATAATTGATGGATGCGCAAGAACATGCCATTGAGTTGGAGGATAATATGATTACCTCTGGAAACATGAAGGACTCAATCAAACCTCTAGTTCAAAGTTTTGTAGATCCACTGCTAAAAAAGGTGGCCAATGAAATGCTTGCGTTACCACCACTATAATACTAGCCTCAACAATAGTACCAACCAAAAATAAATAATTTTCAACCTCTCAATAATTACATGTCATGGTTGCCAATAGCTCCACCAAGATAAATAGTTGAAGCTACACAAAATGTAGTATTTTTTTCTTTCCATGAGACTAATGCACATACCAATTCTACATGTCCTAAAAAGTTAAGAATGAATTAGATCATGGGATACATTGATGTTGCACCTAGTTCTAATTTGGTCTCTAAATCAAGTTTGAATGTTATCTTACCATAGATGGACAACTTTGATGGTGACTATGTTGTGGGATACTTTAAACCCATTATTACAGAAAAAGAAGACCCCTACCAATACTCTCTTCCATTAAATCATGAAAGAAATTCAATTCCTATGTTTACACATGCTCTACACTTGAAAGCACAAAAAGAAGAAGAAGAGAGGTAGAGATCTAAAGAACAAATTAAGGAAGTTGTTGCAACTTCCACTTTTAAAAATTCACAAGAAAATGCTAAAGTGGTTGCTCAAGACCCATCTTTATCAAAATTTGACATTGTAAACTCCATGATGAAGACCAAGGTTAAGATTTCACAATTGGAGTATCTTCATGATCACCTTGAGTAGCTAGACAAAATAATGCTTTATGTAAAGAAAGAGGCTTCAATTCAATCTACATTACTTGATTCATATATTCTAGTAGGAGAAAGGCCTAAAACCTTCTATATATATTTATATATAGGAGGATTCAAATTAAGCAATTGGATCATAGATTTAGGAGCTTCAAACAATTTCATGCCTCTACAATTGATGAATACATTAGGACTTTCATGCACTAAGATGTAGGAAAAGTGTTACTCACTTCAATCTAGGTTGGGTTCATTGTTCAAAAATTTGAAGAGGTTCAAGTAGGGTTGGTAGCTTGTCTAGAGAAGAAGTTAAAGATGAATATCCTAATGGCTAAAATTCTAGCCAGCTATAGGATGTTGTTAAGCCAAAGTTTTTGCAAAGATCTTGGTGGTGCAATGCAGATAGATTGGTCATCCACAACCATTCCTATAAAGGAGGGAAAAATAAAGATATAACCTGAGCCAAAATATTGATTCATAGGTTTGAAATCCCCAAACCTCATAGCCCAAATTCTATATCAAGAAATAGGTCTTGGTAATTATGTGACTTTATCAGAAACTGAAGACTAGAACATTGGTTGTCGTACAAGGAGACTGATGAAGGATGAAAAGTTATGGAAAATGAAATTCAATGGAGGTTTTTCAACTATAGGTTAAGGATTGGGGGAAATGATCATCTCCCCTAAAGGATAGTTGTACCAATTTTCATTTTTTGATTCTTAGAATTCACTGAAGCTGAGAAAGAGGTGCTTTTATTAGGCCTCAAAAATGTTGAAGACATGGGAATCAAACTCCTATTTCTTAAAGAGGATTTAGAGCTCATCGATGAGCCAATCAAAGGATATTTTAGGTTAGAAAGGATCACCTACGACATTATAGAAATTGAGTTTGGAACTCGATTGAGTGGTTTGAAGCATTCACCATCCTGAAGATGGACAAGAACAAAACTAATGCCTCAATGGTATCAACTTTTCCATTTGTGTCATATTTTGACTTTTGTAAGAATACCTTTTCCTAAATATATGAAAACTTGAGAATCTTTATCTTGAAAGGATTTTCTCCTACAATACTAATTACAAGAGAATTGAAGCCTTTGAGGAAAAATAAACGTCGATGGAAGGATCTTTACCCTACCTCATAATAGGAAATATCTAAATCACTTCATTCCTTCGGGGGTGGAGTGATTTTATTTCAATTTTACGTTATGTCGTAATGTATATCCCCATTTTGTAAAATAAAAATTATTCTTTAGGTGATTAGTTAGTCTTTTTTTAGGTGTTTTTAACGAAGTTCCAACTGATAGGTGGTTTCGAAATGATCCTGACTCTATTGCCCAACAAACAAGACAATGGTCTACGCTTAAATATCTAGAGATTCTTGGTTCTCCTATACCATAAGTATCCAACATGGTCCCTAGACAGAGCTGAATATTGTACCCAAAATAAAAAAATTTGCTTCTTTAAGGAATTATGGTAAAATGGTCATCAAAAGTAAAAGAGGTCAAAATTTCTAAAAATAGCAATTTTTTAATTTTTGAAAATTTTGAAAAATAAATGGACCATAGGGTTTTTTCTAGGTTTATTGTTAAAAGGATTCTCGCAAAATTTCAGAAATTTTTGAAATTAAGGTTCAAGCCCTATTTTTAGGAAAAACCCTAAAAATAGAATCTTTGCAGAAAGGCTCAAATTAATTTTGATTGGTCGATTTTATGTCACAATCACATTGGTCCATCTAGAAATGTCAAAAAGTCAATTTATCTCTAGTGGGTCTATTTCACTTTTTTAGAAGAAAAGTTAGGACCTTTGAGATCATCAATGGAAGATGGCAAGATACCAGGTGTCAAAATCTAAGTCTTAAACATTGCATAGAATGATCTATAACAAAAGTTGTTCGAAAAAGGTGAATGGAGGAGGGTAATTTGAAAAGTTGATTTTTTTTTTTCAAATGGTTGTCTCGAGCACAAAAGTACCCCTATTGGCCAAGGGCACCCAAGGTTTCAGGAAGTCAAAAGTGCTAAATTTAGAGGTTTGCAGTTGCAAACAGTTTATTTCCATATTTGAACAAGCTTTCCAACAAATTCATTAGCCAATCCAGAGAAATCATCAAACACTATGAAATGCAGATCGAGTGAAGACACGCCATAGGTAAACAAAAGGGTCATAAGGAAAAGTTGAGGAAAAGCACCACTTCTAGCCAAGGGCACCCAATATTTTAGGTATTCAAAAGTGCTTTTAGAGTTGGAAGCTACAAAAAATTTCTTTCAAGATTTAAGTAGGCTTTCCAACGAGTCCAACATCTAGGTCGTGAGATTCGTAAAACACTTAGAACATAAAGATCCAATGGAAAGTAATGAAATTGAATTTAAAAACTAAATCTGGTGGATAAAATTTCCCCTCCAATCTAGGGACGTCCACTATTTAGAGCCATCAAATATTACTATTAGGGTTTGCAAAACTACTTTCTCTTCTCAGAATTCTTTAGGATTTCTAATGAATCTATTAGCTAGATCAACAAATCCATAAAACACCTAAAATTGTAGATCAAGTAGAAATGTCTGATCAAAGGAGAAAATTACAAATCATTAGAATCATTAAAAATGGCTCTCTAGCAAAGAAAAGTGCCCCTTTAGGCTAGGGGCTCATAGAAATTAAGGCATTACAAACTAGTTTTTAGTGTTAGTGTAATGACCCGACCCTTCGATAATTTTTTTTTTCCAAATTTACATCAAAAGAGAATAAACATGCTTAGAAAATCATTGTAATATATTTTTTCTTTCTTTTATTGATAATATATGAACAAGATATCATATTGAACTTATAGTAAAGATTTCATGTCATTATAATAACTTCACAAGTACAAGTAATGGGAAAATGTACCTTAACTAACATAGCTCCAATGAGCTTTAGAACAAATAGAAGTAAGACAGTCTAGGATCTTCCCCTTCAAATATTGGTACTTTACTAGCCTTATGTGGAGGAGAAGCACCACTCAGGCACTTTTTTGCCAACCACGAACTTATAATGTGGTCCCCACACATCTATTATTCAATAGATGGCCCTCCATTTGATAAAGATATTGGTAGAGTAACTAATATTGTTGACCAAATAAGCATAGTGGTGTGTCCTACATAACTAGATCCTTGTAATCTCACAATCCTGAACTAGCATGTAATATTCGATCATAGTGAACTGATGGTGTAATCATCGCCCAGTCTAAGACGATGTAGGTGCATTACACTAATTTGGCTAAAGTGTTCCATATAGTATTTCTACTGAGGGTCATCTATCACATACACCATTCAAGGTCGATTTGACTTAGGGATGTCTTACACTATGCATAGGTTATGCCCTTCATTGGAAAATTAGTCACCCTAGACAATCCTATAAAATACTAACTGCTAGAAATGAATCATCACAACAAGTAATTCACATAATCCCTCCTATACTGGAAATATTTATCCTAGGAGTAACTCAAGCTTATCTAAGTTAACATAATAACTAAAGCTGATAGAATTTACTTGACTCCTATCCTCATTTTGGACCTAGTATTTAGTAACTAATGTGATCGATACTCTTCTTATATGGTGATCACTCAATTAATGCAGAATACAACTAGAATGCTAAAATTTATCTCCTATGTACAGATAGTAAATACAAACATAAAACATCATATGTTAAAAAATAGCTAGTATAATTAAATACTTATGTTGTACCTTATGTAATATAGTTGAATTCCTCGAGAAATTGATCTCTTTGACATACCTAGTATAGTTAAATACTTTTGTTAAACTGAAATTTCTAATACAATTAAGTATATGTGTCAAGAAAACTCTCCTATTACAGAATTCTTAAAAAAATCTTGTGAAAAGCAATCTAAAGGCTTCAATTCTCTTTTTCTAGAAGACAACAAAAACACTTTTATTACATAGGTAGAAAATATATTTCATGCAGTAAAGAAAACACAATAATTTTTTTGCAAACATTAAGAAGTAGAAAAACCCCATGCCTGTTATCACTTCCTAGATAATGTTTGACATGAAGCCTTTTCCTTTGGTTGCTCAATCTAGTTTCATATATCAAGTTTCCACTCCCTTTGAAGATGATAATTTCCTCACAAAATTCCCTTTTTCGTACTCTCAAAAACATACTCACAAAAAAAGGTATATTCCATGGGTAGATTACGTTTTCCTCTAAATGTAAAACAATCTCTCAGAAATATGAAGATGACTATATCAATTGTCACATAGAAATTGATGAATGACTGCAGCTAATGACTCTCAGATATATATGCACATGGCAACAATAGAGACTAGTAATTTCAAACTGGTATTTAAGTTTTCTCCAAATGATGAATATTTAGCCTATCTTCTCCCAAATCCTATTTTCCTCTCAGAATTTATCTCTCAAGAAATGATGAATCGAACTAGTAATGTTTGCAGCTTGATTAAAATATGAAACTCTTTGGTAGCTCCATATTGAAATAGAGATGTGATGAACTGACTCAATTCTCAGATTAATACAACTCTCATGAAATGATGAATTCTCCCTTAAAGCAAAATGTATTCTATCTCACAGAATGAACTCCTTCAGATGAGAATTGTTTAGTTTTTAGATAAAATTTAGTTATAGAATAGTCAAGAATGAAGAAATGAGGCGGCTATTTATAGAGCCTCACAACCCCGTAGAATTCTTTCAAAAGAGGCATGTAATTTGACACCACAAAATGTGAATTATTCAGCTGAATATGTGGCGAAGTTCTACTCACATAGTCAGCTTAATCAAGGTGAGTTGACTAACAACAAAATGAAGACCAATTCAAAAAGGCACATGGAAAATAATACCAAACAAAACCTACAGGTTTTACTTCCAAAAATGGCACCAACTTCAACATCAACCCCCATTCTCATGCCCATGGAAATAATCAATAAATAGAAGGCTACGCATAATGTTGGTTGACTTGGTTTGGAATAGATAGTCGACACATTATTAAGGCATCGATCTTTCATACCTTAGCATTGTATACAACATTAAAATTCTCATTCAACATCGACCAGGTCAATGCCATCATATCATAGATGTATCATCCATGTTTTCTCCTTGAATATGCCAAAGAAAGTTGTTGCATGATTTCAGAAGAGCTCTAAACGATTCAAATTTAGCCAAAGTACAAAATGAAGTAATTTCAATTTTTTATGTTTAAAAGATTCAAATTAAATGAAATATGAAATAACTCGATTCATTAGTTAAATGGTAAATATTTTGATAAAATAAGAAATAAGTCGATATCCTATGTTCAGATCAATTTGGAAAATAATTCGATTTTCAAATTGCGAGTTGATATTTAAATCAATGATTTGATTTCCATAATGAGATTAATATTTTAATTATATATTTTATTATATATAATTATAGTTTTGAATTTATAAAACATATATATACATATTTAAATACCTAAGTATATGAATATGTATATTTATATATATTTATATGTTTTAATATAACTATAATATATAATCTTTAATATAATATATAATTACCAAATATATATTTAAAAAAAACATATATATATCATGAGCTAGTCATCATACCTGATATGTTTATATACATATATGTATATATGTAAAATTGTCAGGCAATAATAATATAATATTATTAATATTCACATAATAAAGTTTGTGTGCATATATACATGTATATATGTCTATATATATTCCTCTATGTACAAGTATATGTAAGTATACAATGTCAATGAATCCCTATGAGAATATCCATCTATCATCATACGCCTGTATCGATATGTATATACATATGGATACATGCATAAACTATATATATATGTCCACTCCCTATTTACTTACACCCATTTATGTTACCATCATAATGATCATAATACCAAAAGATAGATACAAAGATAAACATCAATCATAGAGCATGCAAAAGTAAGCAAGAATCCTAATGCAATCATACAAGCTATGGATGACTTACCTAAAACCAACATAGCTGACTCATTTCAATCAATCTATAGTGACATGTGTGTATGCTCAGATAGTTCACATTATCGGTTAACCGACCAAGCCCCTCTCTCGAGTGATACTTCCCATCCCCCTAGAGAATGAACATTTACCTATAACCACTAGCACATACCTTATAGTCCTTTATTCACAACAATAAGCAACATATATATAAACATCTTTAAATTTAGAATAACAATACTTTAACAACCATCTATTCACATATATGCAGTATTTCACCATCAATAACATCAATTGAGAGAAAACATCAAATGAAACAACATAAA